>CM040244.1:282096122-282133331 GCA_022545495.1 Chrysanthemum lavandulifolium
TGAATTTTTGGGTGTTTTTTAAAAAATTTCGGTTTCAATCGGGTGGAAATGAAATACCCGAACCGGACCTGAGAACCGAACCGGATCCGAAACAAACCCTTCGGTCCGGTTATCGGTCTCTAAAATATTTATTTTTCGGTTCTCGATTCTCTTGTTCTGGGTCGGTTTTTTGCGGTTGCGGAACCGCGCTCACCCGTATCTCAATATGCACCACTACACAAATTCAAATAATTGTGAAGAAAAGAATGAATTGGTATCTTCAATATCTTTTTAAGCGTGTTAAGTTATGAAAAAGAAAAAAGAAAGAATAAAAAGCATGAGTGCCCTAAAACTATGCAAAAAGTGCTTATTATACCTTTCACACCATCCTATAGTATAGATACTTGGTATAAATAAATCAATATGAGAATGTTGATGGTTGAAAAACAAAGTTTGCATTTAAGTGCTAGTGTTGATGGTCAAGCACAAGAGAAAAGAACCCCGAGAGAGACCATGTTTTTTGACCTTGGAAGAAGCGGGTCTAGTCGAAATGTTAGTGACGAAAGATTTTTGTGTCGCTTAACGGGGTATGTTTTGTTGCTCGTAACATATGTATCTTTGAACGAATTTAGTCAGTTTTTGCGCTTAAATGCTTTACGTGTTTGTTATGGTGACAGAGTAAGTTATAGATATCGTCATTGTGGTGTAATGAAATTTATGGAAATCGTATCTAATTTGTAGTCATTTTTGGTATCACATGACTAAATTAAGTTACAAGTGTTTAAACTTGATTTTGCTCACAAATTTGGTTTTTTCATTTTAAATAAGCAAAGAAGCCCCGTATTTTAACCCATAAATAAAAGGTATATGAACCTTAAACATTAAATGTCTAAAACACAACAATGTCTTCTTCTAGGGTCGAGTCTCTTTCTGGTCCATATAGTTACAAATATTCATTAGAATATGCTTAAAATATACACGTATTATGGGCGAAACAAAATGTAATGGAGTCCGTATAAGCTCGAAGCTTGAGTTTAGTTTTTTATATAAATTCTTGGTGAATTAGTTAAAACCGGAACTTAATATGGTAAAATCACCTAAAAACATTTCAAATTAGAATCACATGTACGTATTTCAAGCTTTTTTGTATTAATCAATTACGGAGTATAATTTTAAAAAGTATTCAAGCAATTTAACTAAGTATAAGCCCTTGGAATTTCCTGTAAACATGTTTCAATTAGCTTGAACTTATGAAGGTTTGTAGTTTATAAAAGCTTTCATAAAACTTTGTCGACAAACGAAACTTATTTTTTAAAACTTTTAAAACTCAAACCCTTATAAGCGGGTTGCTAAACACATGCTAAGTTACATGTTTCTTTCCACAGTTAGTTTTGTTTTAAATCATGCATCCCACTTTATTTAAAAAAAAAAAGAAAAAAAAAATGTCTTAAAAGTTGTTTCTTAAAATAAGTGGTCCTAAAACATATTTATTTTAGATACTTAATTGAAAAAGAGAAGTTTTTTAAACTCTATAAGAGATACAAATGTTTGAGCCGCTCATTGAGTGTAAAATAAAATAGAAAACAAACAAACAAACTAGGCTATTTAAGCAACTGTTTTACCAAAACAAACTCATTTTCTCCTATTACAAACATGAACCATACCATGAAGTAAATGTTCGATTAATAGGTTGACATGATATTTATTACTACCTACTTTATATTTATTACTCTCCATTTTCATCTTCTTTTCATATTTATTACTTCCTTGTCTACACTTACAACTCTTCATCTCCATTTTCGTTTCACATTTATTACTTCATTTTCGATGATTACTCTTCATCTCCATCTTCTTTCACATTGCAAATGGAGTTACAGGTTCAAATTAGAAGTAAAATACTTTACATGTTTCAGTGGTCAACACTATCACATTAGCACCAACTTAGTTTTTCTATTTCTACAACTTTCTTTATTACAAACTTATTGTAATAAGACGCCCGCCCACAGTCATTACCAAAAACATACTCCACTAAAACACAACAAGTCACACAATAGTCCTTTGTTTCAATTGAAAGTCTAGTAAGGTTGACTACTAGGTCAGTAGTAAGTCACATGATTTAAGAAAGTAGTAGTATATGGTTGTTGTTGGGTTAAAGTAAGTAGTAGTAGTAGTAAATTATTTCCATATTGAAGCCCAAGCCTACCCAAAATAACCCTTCTTTTTTAACCCTAAAGTCATAAGTTAAGTATAACAACACACACACACACAACAAGTACCATCTCAGGAAACACAAAAAAAACAAAACCCTAATTCACCGCCGCTATGTGGTATTTCAGGAAACACTTTACCGCTGTTGGAGATCAGTTAGGTTACGACAAGGATGGCAACAAAGAGTATGGCCCACATCTCCACCCAGAATGCGACAAAGCATCTCCATCCATTTCAAACTTGTTGGCGGTTTTCCGACCACCCTGGCCCATTTCTCCAAAACAAACCGGTTCCATTTTGAAACTAAGCATGACCCAGCTGTGCAAACTCCATGAAGATCACATAGACTACATGCCTCCAGCTGAAGACTTTTGTGGGCAGCTACCTTGGGCTTTTGTGGGTAACCGGACATACAATCTTCCGGCTACCCACGGCCATTTGTTTCGTTCTAGGCGTGTACCGGGTTTAGGGGTATGCAAGAGGGCTATTGAGGGAGCCTCTGCTTTTTGGAGTCCGTGTTCTAGCATTCCTGTTTCGGATGAGAATGGGAAAATGATTGGTAGGTTTACAAGCTACAATCTTGTGTTTGGGGATCTTGTTGCTGAGGAGAATGGGTTGAAGAGTAGGAGTGTAGTAGGGATATGGAGAGCTGAGGAGTACACTTGCTCAGATAAGATTGATGGAGACTGTTCATTGGTCGTGTTGTATTGCGACAATGCCGACATTAGAGTTTTGGAAATGCAGATTGGGTTTACTGAGGATGACTTGGTGTCATTGTTTGAAAGAAGCCTTAAGAAGCCAGAAAATGAACAAGTTGTTGATCAAGGAACTGTCTCTTGTTACCTACATCTCATTGGGACTTGTTATGGTCAAATCAATGTGGAAAGGGCTTGGTGTGAAGAAAAAGATGCGCGGATGGGCAGGGGAGTTTATGATGTTGAAGGTGGAGGTAGGGCTGATGCTGGTGAGGACTTTTTTAATGTTGATGATTTGGTTGAGAAACAAAAGAGGAGGAAAATTCCATTTGGGAGGTACTTTTTACTTTTTTTTTTTTTTTTAATTCACTAATGCAATTAAATTTGTTTTGGATCCTGTTGGTATTAATTGAATAACGGATTGGTATATTTATATAAGGGATTGTGTGCCTATTAATTCAACACAAAATTTCCTTTTAAAGTGAATAATGCATTTAATATTCACTAATTATAGTTATAAATTAACTTGATTAAATGTGATTTTGTATTTAATGAAGACAAACTTTCCTTGTTTAACAATTTAAACTAATGCCTTATTTATAATGAGTTTGCCTTTTTTTTCCATAGATTTATTTAGTTTAAACATATAACAAAAATACAAATTCTTAAATGTTTTTTTTTCTGATACTCGTATATTTTACAAGTATTAGTTTTACATTTTAGTATTTTTAAACACAGTTCTGTAGTTTTTTTATTCTTAATGGTTTCTCGTTCTATTTTTAGTAAAATAATTAAACTTATCAAAAATTTGCTTTTATAACTAGGAAAAAGTTTTCAGAATTTTTGGAATTTTTTTAGTATTAACAAATTTGGAGAAAGGCACACACAAAGTAAGCCATAATACACAGAGCCATATGGAGTAGAACAGTTTAAATTGCTAAAATGATTTGGTAGGCAAGACATCTAGAGCCCTATAGGAGTGAGAACTTGATTGTTATTGTTTTGTTTTCATTATGGTCAATGGTTTATGTTTGCAAACAGTAGGGTGTCATAAAGCCGTCGTGACCGAACCCGAACTCGAATATGGCTTTTCGGGTTGGGTTGGTCGGTCTGAAATTATATTCAAGTCAGTTGGGTCAACCCGAATTGACCCTAGTTCTAAACAAGGTCGGGTTCGGGTATAATACATGTCTCCTACTTGGGTTCGGGTCAACCCGAGTGATCCGAGTTTCATTTATTTTCTTTCTAATATGTATGTAAACACTAGAAATATATAATTTTAAAAGACCTAGACCCCCACCCGAGTTGACCCGACCCGAGTGACCCGAGTTCTAAACAAGGTCGGGTTCGGGTATGTTTTTTTGAGCCTTGACCTGAATTGACCCGATCCGAATTGGATCTGACCCTGTCCGGGTCAACCCGAATAACACCCCAAGAACCCAAATTGACCCGACCCGATTGACCCAAGTTCTAAACAAGGTTAGGTTCGGGTATGTTTTTTGAGCCTTAACCCGAATTGACCCGAACCCGACCGTAACACCATTGTCAATATGTCTTTAATGCTGACTTGAGTTTGCCCTGCTTTTAGTTATTTGTTTTGGGTTGAGTTATTAATACCTCCCATTTGGTTATTAAGACCCCTCTCCTTTTTTTTTTTTTTTTTTTTTATTTTTTTATTTTATAATTTTGTTTATATCAAAACGCTATAAATCGAAAATCGGAATAAATATAAAGTTTAATAAGCCAAACGCTTAAAAGCGTCGTAAATCTGAAAGAGACAAAAAGCGTGTTGTCTTGGAAAAGCGGGGGACAAAGGTGGCGGTAGGGGTAGGGGTTGCAATAGTATGACCCTTTGTTTTTTGTTTTCATCAAGGCTGACGTCTTTTTATATGTAGATTTGATCCTTTTTTATGATTATGCTATATGTTATAGATTTTTTTGGGTGAACATATGTTTTAGATTAGGATTGATATTGGGTTAGTTAGTGTCATATTTTGTTTTTTGTTGTAATTTGTGTGGCTGTTCTTTTTTAAAACTAGCTGTGATTTTGTTTGCTTTGGTGTTTAGCTCATTTGGTCCTTTTTTCTTAATGTACTCAGGAAAATGCAAGGCGGCTCTAGAGTTCGTGAAGTGAAAAAGAAAGGTGGGCGAGGGAAGCGCAAGAGGTGATTGTGGATCAAAGAATCTGGTTTGGATGAACATATGACGATTGCTGGTTTTTGGATGAACAGTGGAATGACTTTTGCGAGTTTTTAGATGAACATACGTTATTAACTCTAGAATGGCGGGATAACTTGTTATTAAGATCGATTTACTTTTGTAACTAAAGAAAGTTGACAGTGACATCAATGATGTAGCTCTATTTTATCACTTGATGCCAGTATCTTATGCCAGATCGCTTCTATTGATGCGATTGTTTTGTCCTAAAATTAGTTTTACTTGCAACCATATCACTGGCTTGTGATGATCCTTATAGTATCGCCTAAAATTATCAATAGCAATTGTACTTGCAACCCCAGCAAATTATCTCGAAATGTGGATCTGTGAAACCGCTACTATAAGGATGGCATCAATAGCAATTTTACTTGCAACCCCAGTGATATGGATTCCATCCCAACTCACATAGTTTTCAGGATCATCGCAAGCCAATGTCAAGAGATTCTATCCTGTCCATACTCCAGACCTGCATTGCGGGCACAAATTTAATTTATTATACATGGTTAACAATTTCTGCCATCATAAATGTTGCAAAATTGCCGCAATTTGTAAAATCAAACATTTAAAGTATCGTAGAGTGAAAGCTGTACCATGAGAAGTGGGATTTCGGAGAAGTTCTAGTAATGCTTTGCGAGTATCAACATAACGCTTTGGAAAAGTTCACCCCTATTCGTCAGTATCTTGTACCGTGTGGTTGTTCTACAAAAAATGCAGGCTAGCATCCAATGGGTGCCAAGTTTTGGAAAAAAAAAAAAAAAAGTGTTCGACCTCCTAACCGTGCAACACCTGCAATCAAAAAAGACGTTACAAAATGCCCATAAAAGTATTTTTAGCATAATTTCTCTATTTGAACCTGATGAAATTTGTGGTCTCCGAGATGTGCGTACCTTTATTGTGTTGGTAATTACTGAAATCACTTAAGGAACTCTCACTTTGACACCTTCCGACGCCACTTTAAGCTAATTCATATGTGACCAATGTAAAATGTGTAGACTGATATCCCATATACATATGGAGTAAAGTTTGGCTACTTGTGCCTTGAAATGCTTCATTTGGTTGAGTTGAATTCGCAACGGAAAATGAAGTTTGCAATAGTAGCACGGTCGATGCCAATGTTGCAAAATTTGCACCGTGTCGAAAATCAGATCCAATAGACTTTAAACCAATTATTTCAGCTACAACCACAAGCATTTATATCAAAATCCCTTAAAAAAAAAAAAAAACGCAACTAACGAAACCAACCCTAATCACATACTAAATGACCAAACTTCCTACAATTATGAGTTACAACGATATTATGCCAATTCTTTTTTGTAACAAGTTTATTTTATTTTTTACTTGTCCAACTGTATAGTGCATGTATAAACCTTTTTTGGGCAACTAATTCCATAATTATAGGCTATAGTAATATACTAATATTAGTGATGGATCAATGTTTATAACTCGAAACTGATCGTTAAAAAATTATATAATGATAACAAATTTGTGATAATAGGGGATGTTTGGCGATCTGGGGCTGGGGCTTTTATTATAAGTCGAAGTTGAAAATTGTATTTTTGTAAACTTATTTGACAAATGGGCTTAAATTTAAAACATTATTATTGAAAATTCTAAAATAGCGTAATTAAATAAGTTTTTATATGTGTTAGATATTTTTGTGGGAAATAAGTAATTTATTGTTCAACAAAAGTTTTTAGCCTCTTTTATGAGACTAAAGTTTTAAGCCACTTTTGAAGGCTTATAATTTCATAAGCCCACATAACAAACTAGACTTAGATCTTTTACTTTTGTAACGTGATAAAAGACGAAAAATGGTTGTCCCAACATGGACTATATATGCGATGAGACAGTTTGTCTTTTTTTAATTCGTTAAATTTTTGGTGATGCAGATGTAGCTGTAAGCTTGTACATGTAAAGTGTGTGTTAACATTAAATGAAAGAACATGCATGACTAAAACACAAATGGAAAGTATTTGATTTCGCTGGTTTACGTGGAGCCTCGGGTACGATACTATTATAAACAATAAAGTTAATATTGAACCACTTAAGCTTAAAGCTAAATTTGTGTCAAGTCTCAATTTCTATTTCTACTATTTAGGTATTGAAATTCGTTGTTTAGTAATTTGTTTGATTTTTCGGTGTACCCAACCTCATGTACCAAGGGGCGTAGTGGACTAAGCCGAAACATGGAGTTTACTCAGTTATGGTGTCAGTTCAGTTATGGTTTGTCAGTGTTGAGCTCGTGGCCTTAACTTTCTGGTTTATACCTTAAGGGAGTTTACAATGAAGAAAGAATCACTCCGCTCCCAAGGCCGATGTGATACACCCGTACCTCAAGAGAATCTTATTTTCTTAATGTGATGAATGGAACCTCATATATGAACATGAGCCTTGTGATTTTTTTGATGCGAAACTGATGTTAAACAATGTGCTTTCATCTTTAAACGAAATGTGCTGTAATGATTAATTGATTTATAAGCTATGTGTTCTAATTTATTAGAAACACTTGTATGTATAATTGTGCTTTTCATGTCCCACATATATAGGAGCAAGGTGAAAGTGAATGTTAGTATGTATTAGTACCTTTAAGCCAATCTTTTTGATCGTGTACGGTACTCTCGGATACGCAGAAGAATTAGGCCCAGACCCGGAACGCGACCCATTGGACCAGACTTATCCGGACGCTGTCCATCGCCGCAACGCATCACCTAGACGAGGATGCCAAACCGCGGATGTCCCAATCGCGACCCAACTAAAAAGTAAGGAATCTTGCATGGGAATGAGGTACTATCACCCACAATCCCTAAAAAGGGAAAGCGCGATTGGTTTTCGCCCAAAACTGTCGATGTCACAACAATAAGACAATCCCTGGGTTGACTTACGTCATTCTCCACTTCATATGTTGTCGGCTCTCGTGACCGTGACCGTGAGAACACGATAAGAAGGTCAAACATATAAATAGGGACCCCATGAGCATTCAAACGAGAACTAGCACAAACCTCTCTAGAATACTTTCTCTCTAACCTATCTTCTTCGACCGCAAGCCCTCCATGGTGAGATAACTGATCTTTGTTTTCTTAGCACTTATAACCTGGATTATTACTTAATTCAAGATTCGTTCCTTGAAGATAGCATAAACTATACTTTCTGAGGCGGCGGGATTTGTATTAACACTTTTATTTGCAATCGTGAAGATTAACATTATGGACACATGATGTCATTGCCCCATACTTTTCTATTAGCTTAAAAGGGTTTTGTGCAAATTTTCATCTTTAGTGGTATTAAGTATTAACATGAAACATTAAAACTATAGTAGAGTGAAAGTCGTACCATGAGAGGTGGGATTTTGGAAAAGTTATGCTTTGTGAGGATATCAACATAAACGATGTTGGCGTCGAAGAGTTCTTGCCTTGTTTGGCTAATAGTTGTCATGGAGCATGTTATTGTATTCATCAACTAGTTATAATGTCCGTGAGTTCATATATATTTTGTTTTTTAAATTAATTCGTAATTAATGAAACTCAACTCAATGTCTAATGGCGTAAGAAGGCCTTAAATGTAGGCATATCATGTCGTTGTCATTATTTTATCTTCAAACTTTATAAAGTGACTTTCGCTGCAAACTTAGTAGTTATGACTTATGACTTATGAATGTTTTGTTTTTTTGTTACATTCTTGTTTTGAAAGGTCATTGTCAAAAAGTATATATACATCATACTTGAACGAACTGCTTGAGTCATTACTTTGGTTCAAAAATAAGAGATATAGAAGTGCGCTTGAGTCATTACTTTTGCCAGATGTTTATCAGCCACAATATGACAGGGAAGGAACAATTCTTTATTTACTTAACAACATTTGAACTACTAAAACCAAGTTTTACAATTTTTTTGAGTCATGTAAGTGTAATGGTTAATCTTTAGTATTACTGTATGTATTAATTGTTAGACTGCGTCAATGGACTCATTCACTTAGCCCGTTTTAACCGGTCGACATATGAATAAAAGAAAACTCATTGACTCTACTATCTACATCACAATACAATTTTTGTAATCTTAATACACTTGATCATATGTTTCACATCAGTCGCACGTCAGTGTCACCTTTGGATCTTTCTTTGCTTCACCAATATACAAAGCAATATTCACTTTCTTTAATAACCTTTTTTCTTATTCTAATCATGCTAAATAAAAAAGGAGCTTGATTCATTATATCCTTAATATCCTTAGTAAGCCTGTGCTATTAACACGATAACAATCACTGGAATCGTAGGGGACATTTTGAGACTTTCGCCGGGGACATGTCCCCTGCGAAACCTTTTCCCCGAGGACATGTCTCCGGTGAAAGTCTCCATGATACCCTTCGGGAATACTTTCCCCGGGGACATGTGGGTCCCGTAGCCATTTTACGCCGGTCAAACATGTCCGACGTGGCACTCACTTTTGCCGGGGACAAGTCCCCGGGGAAAACCTTTTCAAATAATTAGCTAATTACGTGATTAAAATAATTAATCCGGCCTTTTGCCTGGGAAATGTCCCCGACGAAAAGGCAATAACACTGTTGAGCAAAGGGTCTTTGTCGGGGACGTGTCCCCGGAGAAACCCAACTAACATTGTTGAGTTAAGGCTTTTCCCGGGGACTTGTCCCCGGGGAAAGTTAAGTAATAAAATTGTGTTTTATACTTTCGCCGGGGACATGTCGAAGCATATCAATGTTTGAAACAAGAAATGAAGACATAATGAAATGAAATGCTAAAGCTAATTAGTGTGATTTCTCTCATGGAAATGGCTCTGTATGCTGGTGTGGATCACCCTCATGGAGTGGTGTGTGAAATGGTGGTGATCAAATGCAGAATTAGGGTTGGTATTTATAGGCAGATCCTAGCTACGACGTAACCTTATAACATGGTTACGCCGTAGCTTCATTAAGACTGAGATTCACTTGCCTCAAATAGTGGTTACGGCGTAACCTTATAAGTGGTTACGCCGTAGTCTTGTAAGCTCCGCCGTAGTCGCTTGAGGTAGCCACGCCTTAATCTTCCAAGACCCCAATCCCTTTGGTTCTGTGACAAAGTCTACGCCACAAGCTACGCCGTAGTCTGGTTACATCGTAACCTATGTTGTTGGTTACGGCGTAGTACATGGAGGCGCGACATCATTTCTTGACCTAATTGACTACGGCGTAACCTGAGTTGATGGTTACGCCGTAGCTCTTGATGACGTGGCCTTCTCATTAATTGTGATGGTTACGGCGTAGTTGAGAGCGTGAGCTACGCCGTAACCTCTTCTGGTCTAGCATACTTGTATATATCTTCTTCTACATTTCCAATTCCACGTTCTCGTACGCTTCTATGCTCATTTGTAACCTGGACATGAAAAGTAACGAAATCAAAGTATAAATCCATATAAACATTACAAATAACGAGCATAATCGGGGAAAATTGATACTTAAAAGTCAGGATTATTTGATGTTATCAGGGATTCAAGTTCACATCCGGTGGAGTGTTCACCACGTTCTCAATCGATGGGGAATATCGGAAAGATATCTTCTGGTGGGGTGTTCACCACGTTCTCCGGAAATTGTTGTGAAAAATCGTTTTGTTGAGACATTGAAGAGATAATTTGACAAGTATTTTTCTGTGTGTGATGTGAGTGTGTCAATACATTACAAGTCTGTGTGTCTATATATAGGCAGTTGAAAAAATCCCGTTTGAATTTTGAATTTCAATTTGAAACAACCTCGCTCATAGTTTGAATTTTAATTTTTTAAATATATTCCATTGAAACAATCCTGCTCATAATTTATTTTTAATGAATTTTAAATTTTTTGTTTAAAATGTTTGAATTCAAAAAAAGAAAGAAAGAAAAAAACTCGGTCATCGACTGTGACACTTGGTCATGTCTGGTTACCGGAGAGAGAAAGCTGATGTGGTAGCGGATGACCTGGGTCACGACCAATGTTATAAAGGGCGTGAGGCGTGGCATGGCGGCGTGGGCGCCTCAGCATTGCAGCGCAATGGCGGGACGCTGCGTTTCTGGCGTAACTAAAGCGGCAAAAAAATATTTACAGATTTATGTATTTATAATTTTAGATCATAATTAGACTACTACTTACTATATAATTACCAGGCCGATATACCAAATAGCCCAAATTCCAAATACTGCTTCAAAATAGTTTAAAAAAAAAGAAAAAAGAAAAAAGAAAAAGAAAAGGAAAAAAATGGTTCAAAAAGTGGCGTCACGCCTTACCAAAAAGCGCGACTTTTCACGCATTTTCTCGCCTTTTTGCACCACGCCTATATCAGCCGCCAAGGTCCATTTCATGGTGGCGAGGACACACCTCGCGCCTTAGCGACGCCTTTACGGCGTTTTGACACGCCTTTTAAAACACTGATCACGAATGTGCATAGCCTTAGTTTACTGCTCACATCAGTAAATGAGTCCATGTGAAGCCTAACTAGTACACAATTAGATCATACATTCATACTTGTTTATTCCTATAGAAGATACATCAGATAAGTTAAACAACTATAGCATGAACTAAGTTTTTTTATTTTAAAAAATAATACACCCACAAGACATCATTTAATCTTATCAAAACTTATGGACTACGAAGATAAGGAGGTGTTTTATAGTGAAGTTATGCTAAAAAAAAGATTGCTTCAAAAGGAAAGCATAGTCTTGAAAATAGTTTCTTACAACATCGTTAATGTAGAAGTTAGTTGTAACTAAAATGATTTAACTTTTTTATTTTTATTTTTTCTAAGCAACCTTTTTTTTGTGCAATGTTTTGTTAATCGGGTTTTTAATCGACTCGGTCGAGTCACCGGTTCGACCGCCAGGTCAACACGATTTTTTATTAAAAAACTATTTTTCAATGGGTCAACCGGTTTCCATAAAAAATAAAAACCAAACCGGTCGGGTTTCGAGCAAGGTTGGCCAGGTCACTTAAAACCAAGCTGGCATAACCGGCTAACTCGTTTTACAAACCCATTTCTTTTTTTTTTGCGAAACCGGTTCAACATTAGCTTGGGTTTCAAAGATTAATTGTGTATAACTATGTATGGTAAGAAGTGAATTAAAGAAGCAAATAAATAGTGAAAGGACGAAAAGAGTGATTGTAATAAAGTAAGAAGGGCAAAGTGTAACCTGAGAGAGTATATATCCTACACCTCAAACCAATTAATAAGCCGCCAATCGATTTTCTTCTCCGATTTGTTGTTGGAGTAAATCGACTTTTCCTATATATTTTTGGAATCGATTTCTTGTATTAGTTTAATTTAAATGGATGAAGCAAACAATGATTCTTATGAAGAACCAGTTGATACGGATTTGGATGTTGATGAAGAAGATGAAGAAGATATTAAGGATCTCATCTTTCAGCTTGAAAAACAAGACGACGATGACAATGACAATGAAGAAGAAGAAGATGATGAATACTACGAGTTACCTAAGGCTACTTATTGGGTCAATCCTGATACGTATAAAATTGTTGATGGGGTTGAGGTTCGACCACCTAAACGTAAAAAAGGAGAAAGAGATGATCTTGATCTTTGCTCCATATGTCTCACACCTTGGACTACGGAGAAAGTGCATCGAATGAGGTATCATATTTTCTTAAATTTGCATTTGGTCTTATGTTTATGTTATAGTAGACCCTCTCAACTTGATCAGCTGAACCATACTTTACCACTATTAGAGTTAGGGTGATCATGGGTGTACACTCCAAACCCATTATTAGGATCAATTGAACTAAATTCCAACATATAAGAGGGGGGGCCTTTTAGTCCATTTATTTTAGGCTTCAATAAAGCCCAAAGTCGTTTCTCTATATAAAAACGTTAAGGTGGCGTTTGGTTCGTGAATTTCAAGTTCCGAAATTTCAATTCCTGAGGATTTAAAATACCTTCATGTGTTTGGTTAACGAAAATTTATTGTATTTTGAAATATGTCATGATGTTTGTTATTGCAATTAAGTTAGTAAGCCATTAATTTACTTTGATTCTAAAAAGTAAATAAATAAATAATATAAAACCGACGCCAAAATAACATAAACGCGAAAGGGGAAAAAAAAGGAAGATTTTGGTCATTCATATAAAAGAAGTTTCCAAAGTAAATTGAAATTATTCACTTTTTGGAGGCATTCTAATTTGCCTCATTTCGCCAATTTATGGAATTCTAATATTCTTCATTCGGCATACCAAACACACTTTTTCAATTTTCAAGGAATTTAAA
This sequence comes from Chrysanthemum lavandulifolium, assembly GCA_022545495.1. NCBI lineage: Eukaryota > Viridiplantae > Streptophyta > Magnoliopsida > Asterales > Asteraceae > Chrysanthemum > Chrysanthemum lavandulifolium. The sequence goes on from CM040244.1 coordinate 282,109,453, forward strand.
ATGCAAATGCCATGAAATCCCCCCAGTATACCCCAACCAAACGCACCTTTTGCATTTGGCCATTTTCTTAAAATTGAGGCGTATGGTGGCCGCCTAGCTAGGCCGCTTTTTACACCACTGCTCATGCCTGATTGTTATCTTGGTTGCAGCAGAATGACCCACTTTAGACATACAATTAGTCATGCTTGTTAATCATCTCTTATATCTTAACGTGATGTAAAACTTCACGTATGCTTATAAGCATTGCTTCTTGTTAGATTGATATTTGAGCACGCATCTTCCTGATATCTAATAGCCTAGTCAGTGATCGTGATTCGTTTGGGTTCCTGTTAAAATTTTACACTATTGACCATTTTTTCTTTCTTTTGTGTGATGACTACTGCAGCTGTCTTCCTTGTGGGCACGTATATGGGTTGTCATGTCTACGGGATTTAAAGGAGGACTATTTCTTTTACAAGGTATGTATGACACCCAAAATTAAAGGTGGCAGTTTAGGACCCATTGGTTAAACATGGGTCTAGTTGGGTCTCCCCAAAATATTACTGATGGGTCTAGTTTGTTATTTGATATGAAGTGCAATTATATAGCAATTACCCAACGGGTCTAACGAGTAAAAAAAACTACTTTATTTTCTTTTCACATTTTTTATATTTTACTTAAAACTTTATTTTTAATATAAAAATGACCAAAACCTATTTATACCCGACCCACTTAGACCCATATTTCTAGAAAACCATCTAGACCCGAACCCGTTTAGAGTTTAGACACAAACTCATCTGGACCCGGGTCCCAACCCGAACTGGCCCATTTATTTTGCCACCTCTACCCAAAGTCAACTCAATCTTACCAAAAGTTTAATTCTCTTCTTACTCTTGTCTTGAATAATTGTTGTTAGTGCCCTCAATGCTACAAATTATTCTTGTTAAAGGATGTTAGGCTTCTTTATGCAACTCGCCTTTGCATTCCAGATGATCAAGAGGTAATCAATCTCTTTGTTACAAGCAAACCTTCAATTTCTTTATATATACGGTGCGTTTGGTGCGTGTGTGCGTGTGTGTGTGTATATATATATACGGTGCGTGTGTGTGTGTATATATATATGTTCTTTTTTTGCAAGTCTTGTTTTTTTAACTTACCTTCTGTAAAAAAACTGTTTATAAATATCTCATGTAGGAATCCATTAGACGCTTTCCATACAACAAACAAGGATTTACTGCATTTAAGCAATATCAACGGGAACTGCTGACAAATGCATTGAACAATAGGTCTCATGCTTTGAAACAACGGGCTGATGTTTTGGCACTCCAGAAGGATGCTATGAAACAGCGTACTAAATTATTGAACCGGATGGCTAATACAAAAAAACGGGCTGAGGCATTGGCATGTTTGGGTGGTGCAGAAAAACGGGCCGAGGCATCGCGATGTCGGGCTAATGCATTGGGCCAGCAGGCTGATGAATGTCTACGGAAGGCTGATGCATTTGGGCAGCGGGCAAAAGCATTGCGTCAACAATCTAAAGCATCGCGTCAACAAGTTGGTGCATACATGGCAAGTATAAAGTTTTATAAACAAAGCTACAAGGAGTTATTGGGTTTGCGTGGCATAAGATCACAAATGGATAAGGAGGAGGATCACAAACCGATGGAAGCAAACAAAGAATATAAACAAGAACAAGAACAACAAGAACAAGAACAAGAACAACAAGAACAAGAACAAGAACAAGAACAACACGAACAAGAACAACACGAACAAGAACAACAAGAACAAGATATGGATTTGGATCTTGAGGAACACGATGGCGATAGCGATGGCGATGGCGATTACGATTACGATGGCGATGACAATGGCGATGGCGATGGCGATGGCGATGGCGATGGCGATGGCGATGGCGATGGCGATGGCGATGGCGATGGCGATGGCGATGGCGATGGCGATGGCGATGGCGATGGCGATGGCGATGGCGATGGCGATGGCGATGGCGATGACGATGATGAAGATGAAGTTGAAGTTGAAGTTGATGATAAGGAGACAAGCCTGTTACCTAAGGCAACTAGTTGGATTGATGTATATTCGGGTAAAACTGTTGATAGGGTAGATGTGCCATTAAACAAACGTAAAAGGGACGAAGAAGAAGAAACTGTTGATGGGGTAGAGGTGCCATCAAATAAACGTAAAAGAGATGAAGAAGAACACGTAGAGTTGGAATTGGATCTTGATGAAAATGATGATTTTGAACAAGTGGAGGAGATGACCTTACCATTAGTCATAAGCAGGATTGACAATGGTAAAACTGTGCACGAGATCGAGGTACCGGTTATGAAAGATGATGAATTTATTGATGATTCCATGTATCGTGATGACTATGAACCAACGGATAGTAAAAAAGATTTTGCTGAAGCCCTTGATTTTAGACCACCTCAGATTCAAGCAAATGCTCCTGATGTTTGTCCCATCTGTTTCAAGCATTGGACTGGTGACGAAGACCATCGAGCTTGGTATCCCCTCACTCTTTATTTCTTTAATTGTATTTTTTAAGCGGGTTGGAACCAGGCTCAAAATTCAATTCAAACCTAACCTATTTATTATACAGGTTACTAATGTCGACCTATATAAAACCCAATCCTCGAACCTAACATGCTTATTTTCGTTATCTAATAGCCTATTCAGTGAATGTAAATGATTTCGGCTGCTACTAAATTTACCCAATTAACTTTGGTCTTTGTGTGATAAATTGCTACAGCTGTCTTCCTTGTGGCCATATTTTGGAGCATCATGTATAAAGAAATGGCTTCAAACCGACATCGTAGTACGAGGGTGAGTTGTCTTCCAGTGTGTTAGCCATAATCATTTCAATTTAACCATGTATATTATTCTAAATTCTAGTCTTGTCTTAATTAATTGTTGTCAGTGTCCTGAGTGCATGAAATTGTGCTTATTGGAGTCCGTTAGACCTCTTTCTCCAACATATTTCCGCATTCCTGCTGCTGATATAGGTGCCGAGAATCAAAAGGTAATCAATCTCTTTGTTAAATTTAAGCTTCAGTTATTTTTTATTTATAATGTGCGGTGTCAAAGCATTTCTTCTTATTTTGTAAGTTTGTGTATTAATCAAGTAACTCCACTTTTGGTTTTATAATAAACTATTGATATTCCATCCAGACACCCACCAGACGCTTTTCCTTATGCAACCTTGGAATGATCGCATTCCATAAGCTTGAAACTGCACGGCGTAATTTTGCATTGAAAAAGTGGTGTGAGGCTAAGAAACGGTTGGATGGGGTATTAAGCCGGAAAAAAAAGGCAATGAAACGTCGGACGGACTTATTGGACAGAATGAAGGCATTGGAACAACAGGGTGGCTCATTATCTCAGGCTGATGCATTGGGCTCGTTGGCTGATGAATATCTACGGCGGGCTAAAGCATGCGAAGGGAGAGCTAAAGCATTGCGTCAGAGGGCTAAAGCATATAACCAGCGGGTTAATGCATGTCAGCCAAGATTGGACTATTTTGCCAAGTGCCGCGATGACATTCCTAAGCTTGGATGACAGAAGAACACTGCACAACATGATGCAGCAGAATTGTATCACAAAGACTAATTTATTATGCGTCAAAAGTTTGATGACTTTGTATCTTGTTTACGGTAACTTTATGTTTTATTTATTACCCTTAGTACATACTAGTTATTATTCATCAAAAGCAGTAGGTTTTTGAGATGTTATGTCCTGTATCGGTTTTTAGATGAATTTGTGAGTTTGTATATAAGCAGTAGGTTTTCGGCTACTAATGAGTTGTTACTATGCTTTTAAATGATTGTGGTGTGTCCTGAGTTGTGCTTGTGCTCCTATAACTATAGGGGATATTTTCTCTAAGTATTTTGATGCCATTAGGAATTAAAGTAGCTGAGTTTGTGACATCTTGTCCTACAACAATCCCACTTTCTAATTCATCTTCGAAGCAACCCGCTTTATCATCTTCTTTAAAACCAAAAACCTCAGGTTGGCTGAAACTCAAAACCCAAAAGCTGCCCTGAAATTGTTAAACCAAATGATCTGGAATATTAGGGTTTAAACAACAATACTACTCATCATAATAGGGAAAAAAACTAAAACCCATAATTTCTCTTGTATAAATTCAACCTCGGGTTTGACAGTTAACCTAAAATCATCACGAAATTCGAATGACGGTTTAAGATCTGCGGTGTGGAAAGAACGAAGATACTGTTGTCGCAGCAAGGCTACGGACTTCGGATTTGAATGTCGGCAACCCAAAGGCGGTGGTATAATCTAGTTGGTTGTGTGGATAAATCTGGAAAGAAATATCCCAAAAGCGAGGCGGTGGAAATTTTTGCTGATGGTAAAAAAATTTAGGCAAAAATGCATATATATTCCTTCCAAAGTTAATAATTGCATATATATATCTTTTTTACAAGTTTTTTATGCACATAGTACAATGGTTTTTATGCATGCTTTGGATATATATGCAATTTTGCATTTTCGGTAGGATATATATTGGGCCGAATGAGAAATAATATGGCTCGTAAAACACCCGAATACTTTATTCAGCAAGTTTTGGCGGGAGGCTTGCCAATTGTATTATAACAAGGTTTTTAACCCGCGCTTCGCAGCGGGATGTTTGCATACAAAAGTATTATTTAACGTTCAAACTAAGTGTGTTACTATTAGATATGTTTAGCATTTTAAGCGTGAACAATATAATTAAGCGGTTACGAATTTACAAAAAAGCATGCTATCAAGTCTTATTTGTGTTGCGGTTTATATAGATCTTAATTAAATATGATAGGTATCGTTATTTAACAGTTAAGTAATGTAGTTAATAGGACTATTTGGGTAACGAACATCTAACATGAAGAACCAATTATGTAAATTTTTTACATCGTTTGTCCTTACATGACCTACATGACCTATTTTGCAGCATGAGTTAAACCTCACGGACTCTTGTCGCATTTCGGTTTAAAAAGTATTTAAAAAAAAAAAAAGCATTGTTAGTAGATAACGGACGTTAACTAACGACCGTTAGTACTGTACATTCTACTGTTCATCGAGGCCCTTAGCAAAAAAAAGATTGCCCCTGGTAATCCTCCAGGCATAGTTTATGCATAAAGTACATTAGCCATTCTTGGTGGGTGTCTTCTAGCAGGAAAGGGAGTGGCATGAGTAACATTCATAAATGTACTTTAGAGTAATATGGGTGTGTTGGGGAGGGGCTTATGGGGACTTATGGGGCAGAGGCACTAAAATAAGTCGAACATAAAATAAGTCTCGTTTGTCGTGCGAACATGAATCATAAATTACATATATACCATGAAAATATCTAACATATCTGTAAAACTCATTTAATTATATATTTTTAGTAATTTTGCAATAGTAAGTCGTATAAATTTCGTTTCTAAAACGTATACTAAAATCTAATTCTTGCTTTCAAATTGCGTACGTCTCTACCAAACATACCCTATATGTATAATAACGGCCCACCTTCAATCCTATTTTATTAGCCACCTATGTATAATTTGGTCCGTTTGTCCTTGGCTTTGACCATCATCAATCCATTAAGCTAAATCTGGTCCATGACAGGTAATTTGGTCCAAGAAGCCCACATACACCTTTATTTACTTATAACCCTAGTAAAGTACAGTACTGTAAAAAACACACACAAAAATGGCCTCCTCTTCTTCTTCTTCTCGTGTTCCCCGAATTGGGTCCATGACACCCAGACAATTTGGAGAAATCGCGAAGCCATCAAGGCTAGATCTGATTCGGTTGGATATGGAGAAGCAAGGTGTTGTTCCTGATGACAACATCTATGCTCAGTTACCTGGTTCCCTAACAAAAGGCAGAGAGTGGAACCTACCAGAAACTCAGGAGCATCTTCTCCACACAGCTGCTGCTTATCCTTATCCGGGTAAGCGAAGAGATATCGTTGGCACAAATCATGCTTATTGGCAAGTTCTAGACCCTAGTCCGCTTGCTGGTCGTATGGGGGAAAAGATTGGTACACAAACTTTTATGAAGCTCATGTTTAAGAAGAAAGGGGAACCTGAAACCACCGGGAGTTGGAGAGCTATTGAATACAAGTCGCTTGCTAACGACGGAAGGTCGGCTATCGTTGTTCTTACCTGTACCGACGAGCGTTTGGTCGATATGGAAAAACAAGTGAAGCAACAGGAACTCCGTTTGTTGGCTCTCCACCAGCAACGTTTGCAACATCAATTGAAAGGTGAAGAATCTGAAGCTCAAATCTGTCATCGGAGGATTACTCGTGCTGTTAACCAGTTATCAGGGATGAAGGACTATTTGGAAGAAGAAAAAGAAGACGCTAGAGCGGCTGAGGAGGACAAGGCTGGGCTGGTTCATATCATTCCTCCTCTTACTGATATTCGACTTCCGAATGAGTTCGAGTTTAAATTGTTATCATGAGTTTTAGTATCTACTATTTGAATTGTTATTTGGTATCATTTTAGGATTTAACACAAGACAATGAGTTCTATGTTTAGATAATACTCGTTTTTATGATTAGGTTTTAATGCAAGTTATCAGATATATTTCTAAAAACAAGTCACTGATACTCTTTGTTTTGAACTAGGCTATTTGGTTTAGTGACCCCTCTTCTTTATATTGAGACATCTACGAATTTGGTGGTTCACGACTGCTATTTAAAATGCTTTTACATGCTCACTCAGGTTTATATAACTTATAAACAGCTTCATATGCTATCGTAGGGCCCCGTAGGAATGCTTTCTTAGTTAGGATTAGGGGTTCTCACATCACATGTGTGTCAAATGCTCTGCTGGTTTCCGTGGCTGGGTCAACTCGGTTTTGCTATATGTATGGGGGTAGGCATTCTAAACCGTATGGACCATAGGTCACATGATAATGCAGGGCCTTAAACTCATGGGAAGTGGTCGTGATTGGTTTGCTTTAAGTGTAAAAAGTACTGATTAAACAGCTTCGTATGGTATGGAAGACGCCCTTAGAAATGCTATCTTAGTTAGGATTAGGGGTTACACAAGTGCGGCATTTGTTTTACAGGTCAAATAGTATGGCCACTGTTGCTACATGGGCTACTGATTTCATGTGTTTGGCTTTATATTTTTATGGAGTAAGCATTGTAAACCGTACGGACCATAGGTCACTTTGATAATGTTAGCTTCATATGGTATGAGAGGGGACCCATTTATAATTGCAGGCTTTGTACATTGTTAGTATTAGGGCTTCTCACAAATGTAGGGTTTGTTTTACGGGTCAAATTATGGAATCTGTTACTGCAGGGCTGCTGGTTTCGTGTGGTTGGGTCAGCTGGATATATGGAGTAGGCATTAAACCATCCGGACCAAAGGTCACATGATAATGCAGCTTCTTAAACTCATGGGAAGTGGTCTCTTTTAAGTGTTATATTTACTGATTAAACAGCTTCATAGGGTATCAAAGGGACCCTAGGACTGTTATAATTGCAAGGACTGTACTGTTAGTATTAGTGGTTCTCACAAATGTAGGTTTTGTTTTACGGGTCAAATAGTATGGCACCTATTGCTTCAGGGCTGGTGGTTTGTATGCATGGGTCAAATAGTATGGAGTAAGCATTTTAAGCCGTAGGGACCAAGAACATGATAATGCAGGGCCTTAAACTCATTGGAAGTGGTTGTAATTAGTTTGCTTAAAGTGTACAATTGTTGATTAAGCTGGACTGAATAATTTCACGTGGTCTGTGATTGAGATTGTGTTATCAGTAAATGGAGGTGTGTAGATGTTCGGAATGTAGTACTGGTAAATTGTATCTGCTCCTATAAGGTTCTTTCAACCTATACTAAACACAGACGTTGGATGTATGCTCTTATGGTAAGTTTCAATTGCAGGCCTAAGTTTCAAACGACGAGAGTCCTGCTTGCATGTTCTCTTTACAGTTTGATATTAACTACAAATGTCAAGGGTGCAATCTCACTAATTTGGTATTATATGCATCACTGTAGAAGACCTATTGAGAAGTTAATGTATGTTCAATACGTGATTTGTATAGGCTTAATCCCAAGTCATGATGATGTCGTAAAACACAAATCTGAATATTACTGGTGGTAAAATTGATTCGTCAAATGACCCTGCTATTTGACCGTCATTTTTTCTAGTTTAAGTTCATTCAGATATGCTATATGTGGTTGACACAAAAAGTTTCAGGTCAACCATTATTTGGTCGGCTACCAGCTAGGTTTACAATTCTATTGGTTTAATCTTTGAACTTACTTGTTAGTTGCTGGTTTCAAGACATCTACAAGTTTGGTGGTTCATGTCTGCTATCTAAAATACTTTTATTGTGTTGATCTAATATGCATGCTAAGACAATTGACAGATTGGTTTACTGAATGTCTTTTGTTTGGCGTAAACTTATTTTCGTATATGATTGTGAATTTGTGATAATAGTACTAAAACTGAGCTAAAAGAGACATTTATGAAATGAAAAGGAATTCTCAGCCCCACCATGAGCCTAATCCGACAGTATTTGGAATTTTCTGTTGAAAATAAAGTAGAATGGAATGAATATTGACCGAGACATCAGTTCAGATGTCATTGTTTGGTTTGATAATTAGCTTTAGGCATCAAAGTGATGATATATAGTCCGATTCATCTTGGGTAATATAAAAATTTCGATGAATAATTATTTTATTTTATTATGTTTTTTAACGATAAATTCTGATATCGAAATTTAGTATATTCGTCTTGGTCGGACTCGAACCCATTAACCGTGTCTGCTTTCGGGCTCGGCCGTTCAGTTCAGCCCGTTAATGGATTCTCGTTCGGGCGAATATTTGTATAATGTGTTTTATTATTTGTAGTAGTGAAATTTAATGCGAGGAATTGTGTTTAATTTGGTTTGTCTGATATCTTGATAATTTGTATTTTATGTAAGAGGTGTTTTAATAAGCGTATTAATTGTATTTATTGACCAATTAAATAATTGACTACATTAAATAGCGTTAATCGGTGTTTTGTTGTCTGTTATCTTCTTGTCAAAAATAATTGACTAATTTTAAAGCGTACAAAAAATTAAGCGTGGTTTAATGACTTTAATCACCCAATTTTCAAAATTACAATAAAGTAAACATATTTTATAACAAAATAAAGCGTGGTGTCGATTTAAGGCCAAAATTCTATCAAAACCATTAATCTATTAAAACACCCTTCACCAAAAATTACAATCGTTTAAGCGCGATGTCTGATAAATTGCAACCATTTTTAGATTTACAACAAAATAAGTATAGTGTGCAATGAAATAAGTATGATGTAATTTTCGGACTTATTTTCGGACTTACAACGTTAATCTTTATTAAAGTGGTCGATGTTATTAATGGTATAATTACTACTACTTATAAGAAAAGAAGCATAGTGTCACATGACTTTAATGCACATAATTTTCAGACGTACAAGAGTGAGGTGCATTCGTGCATTATAAGTAGTATAGATATAGATATTGCAAGTTTGCATCTGTTATATGTTTCGGATTAACCCAAAGGTCTGAAACAACATATCAATCTTTTTCAAGAATATGTGTACATCTTAAGAAGTCTAATTCTTAATACCCATGAAAATTTACAATAAAGAACGTCAAAGAATGGAAGTGGCTAATCAAAATGCTGAAATCAAATGGGGACGTTTGGTACGCATGAATCGTAAAGAATGAAAATGTTATTGAGAATGGAATAGCAGAGAAAGAGAATGGCTTAAAGAAAACGAAGAAAGGTTCGTTGTTTGGTAAGTGAATAGAATTGAGTACCGGAATGAGTTAGAAAATTGAATCCTTTGTTTGGTATGAACAAAGAATCAAAGCAAAAATTGAATGAACATTTAATTAATTAACAGTTGCGATGTAAAGATACTTTTACCAATACTAACGATTGCAAGTCAACACCATCTAACATCTTCTTCTCCGACCAATTTCCGATCAAAAAATATTTTTTTGTTTTTATATTAATAAACTTTCCCCATACACGATCATTACTATGTCATAAACACATAAATATTCTCATTTTCTAACTACTGGACCAAATCGTAAGACTAAAATTCCGGTCAAACCAAATCGTTGAACTACCGACCAAATAACAAAGACTTGGAAAGGACAAACTTCTTATATTAGTATTTTATGTAGGTTTCAGAGATCATGTGCGGGTAATAACTTAATAAGAAAAAGACAAACTTGTTGGTTAGACCGGAGTTTAAATTAAATGATTTGCATCTATTATAGTAATAGTTTTTTGATTTGGTTGATTTCAAGTTTTTTTGATTTTGTATATTTCACTGTGATTTGATAATAAAACCCAGATTGGTCGCCAGAATATGAGCAAATACCGGAAAAATAGTTCCTGGCAAGACAAATCGCTGGCAAAATGGGTTACTTGCTAACTGTGTATTTGTAGCTTGCTACTTATAAATTGTCGGTTAGGAATTTAGGAGAGCACAATCGTGGATGAAAATGACGCTTGAGAGGTGAAGACATAATAGATGATAAATGGGGATGAAGAAATATGTGAATGTGCTACACACGTGCTGTTTCTTTTTATACCCCACGTTTTTTTACATTGCTAGTGATTCTTTATGGGAATGATAAAAGAGAAGGACCCTTCGTAAATTGTCAATTCTCATGATTCTTTAGTTTTTTAAGAGAATCAAAATCGAATCATGAGAATGGAAACTAAATCCCGTATTCCATTCTTTATGTGCAACAAACATAAGAATCAATTCATTTGACGATTCTTAGCTTTCCTTTCCATCCTACCAAACACCCTGTTGGCCTTAGAAAAGAATGGAGAACGACACAATCTTGAGGGCTTGGCTTGATTACACCTCTAGTCCAAACTTTGCAAATAATTATTTTTTCAAACATTTTTCCAGTAACAATCTCATAAACATACAAAAAAGAATTTCTAAATAAAATAAAATGAAAATATCTATCCCGACACAACGCGTGAGCATTTTAAACCTTGCCAACATCATACTTGACTTAAATGATGCTATATCATAATGATTGTTATATCATTCGATTGAATATTAATATTTAGGTACGTACTAATTGTAAACAAACCTAAACCTCAAAGATACATTTTCAAAAACTTACGCACTAAAATCTAATTTTTAAATGTTAAATTTTTTTTTAACTAAAGAGCATGTGTTGGAGTAAAACACACCAAAGGTGTCTTTTTCCTTGTGATATATAAACTAGCAGTCTTTTTCCTTTTAGCTATTTGGGATTTAAAGTCGTCAAGGCTTTCATGAAAACTGGTTTCATTAGTTTGTTAATTACTTACTCGATGCTTATAATTGATTCCTGCATATATTGAGATCTTTCTTTGAGTAGTCACTCCAGCAACTCAACGACGTCATTTGGAACAATATGGAAATGGACTAGTTTTAAGAGATAGATACAGTTTCAAACTTTCAATAGCTGGTTAAGTGGGATGGGTCTAATAACTCTTTGTTCGGTAAGTAGTTAGCAGGAAATTTGAAGTCAATGCAACTCGATTTCTTTGTTTCTTTAAGGAGTGACATGAAGTTTAGCATAGTTGTTAAGTCATGAACTTTGACGTGTCTAGCTTATATACAAACTTACAAAGCTTTTTAACAATCCAATCAAACAATACTAACGCCCTAATCGGATTTGGAAGTTCCATTGATTCAGTCACTCTCATGCAAGTTTTAATCTATTGTATCAACCCTTTTTATGAATTTATACTCTAAACTTTCTCAACTTATAACTATATCTAGCTACATAAATAAAGGGGACCGTAACTTTTTCTAATGAAAAGGTTTAGTACTCCTTGTTAAGAAAACGTTATGCTTTTTTTGAAAGAAAAAAAAAATTCTGGAATTCATATAAATTTACCTAGTATCCGGATAGTTGTTAAGCCTTACAAAGGACGACAGCCACCCTGATACTAGAGAACTTTATATTAATCCGAAGATGTATGAACTACATACATTGTGGTATATTAGCTAGCACAATTTCCTTTATTTAACCTATGTGGGATTGAATGCTGTCAAAGTTTTCACAAAGCATATCTTACATTTGTAGCAATGTAATTTCATTTCATTAGCTCATAATGCGTGGTCAATTTGACCATTGGTAAAACATCACCCTTTTCCGTGGATAGCAACACATAACTCCTCTAGGATCTTGATGAAATCGTACACCACTTGACAAGCCGGCCATGGCTTACCATCACCAAACGTGACCGGTTCATGTTCAAACACAATCTTATCTTGTTTGTTTTGCATCATCAACTCTAAAAGCCAGCTTTGGTCAATCTTCACTGATCAAATCCGAGCCATCTTCATCTATCCATTTCAACTTCAATGCAACAATTTAGTATATGTCCATTAGTATTTATACATGTCTAACTTGAATTTTTATAACCCTTTTAAATATTATGTGAGGGGGTCTTCGATTTTGTATATGTCCATTAGTATATATACATATCTAAGTATACCATGTTTTGAATTTTCCATAATAGTTAAGTTTTCGTGATTTACGGGGCATCATTCGTAGTTTCGCACCGGGCCACCCAAATAAATGGGACGGCCCTGTATTTCAGCTATGATCTTGTCACGGGTTCTGGAGGTTGAGTGCCACCAACGGCATGTTGGTGACTTCGGATCATCATCTTTAGACATGAGCCGTGTATACATCAAACCATGTTCTTTCAATCGCAAAACACACTCAATTGATTCAACCTCTTGTACACTATATGGCTTAATACAAGCAGAGTTTCTCCGAATCTCCCCTTCCTCCGGTCCCACTTCACAAAAGAACAACAATTCCGAAGGAAACTCTGTAGCATGTTTCCATCATGTCAAACTTGTTTAAAGATTTGTACTTGTTCCATTTTAAAAAGCAGTTTAAAAGTTTTGCTTATAAAACTGTTTATCTGATTATGATAGTGTTTATAGAGTTTGCTTTTGTGATTACTACTTAAGTCTTATTGAAATGTTTGCTTTTGTGATTACCATTGGACTCATTATACAATTTCATGGTTTAGTACTTTGGTCACAGTTTCATACTTTCATATAGGAATGGAACAATTTAAGAGTGGGTTCAATGTCGCCCAATGGGCTATACTCTCATCTGGGCTATGTTAAAGTTCTCTTTGGTTTTTAGTTTTGTTCAGAACTTCAGATGGTAACATTTCAAGGAATGCAAGTTGAAAATTTTCAAATGTTATTCACTGGTTGAAGTTTATTTTTATTTTTTAAATGATTGCAAATCTTTACTTGTGATCAAATTATATGGTACACTATAGGGCACAACAAATTGATAATAAGACTAGGATAGGTTTTCATTTTTATAAAAGAATTTAAGATAAACAGACAGTTTAACATGTCTACCTTTTGCATGAGTAAACAAATAGCAACAAACACCACTGTTTGAAACATTAAGACTTGCATGTCTGTGCGACTGGAGGAGAACGTTAACAACAATTTTAGGTAAGTCTAAAATAGGTAATTGAAGCTCCTAATCCATTGTTAAAGGACACACCCCTTATACATGAATGAATCAATTTAACATAAAAACATTTTTTTTTTTTAGATAGTGTATGTTCATTATAGTTTGAGTTTTAATCTATTATACCAATCATATATATACGAATAGCTATAGTTATAAAAAGTAAAGAATAACATCTAGTTATAAAAAGTAAAGAATAACATCAAATTTTCTACCGCTTACAATGATATGTTTTTAGTCACTTAGGCCGTCTAACAACAAACATCATAACTAGGGGTGGAAGCAGTAGAAATGGGCGCGGTGCAGTGGCCGAGTTCAGCTCATTCTATTTAAAAGCTCGAGCTTTCGAGCTCATTTCGATTCAGTCTTAATATTTGAGCTCGAGCTCGGCTCGTGGTATGATATATAAGGCTCGAGCTCAGCTCGGGCTCGGCTCGTTCGTGATGTATAAAATAGCTTTATACATAGCTCATTGATTTGTTTTGGGCTCGTTTATATAAAGCTCGTTTATATAAAGCTCGTTTATATAAAGCTCGTTTATTTGTTTTGAGCTCATTAATGAACTCGTTAGTATACATACAATAGCTTTATAATTTATAATATGCTTGTTTGTTTTTTCTATTTTTACTTGTCATATTGATAAAGAAGCAAAAATGAGGGTAATCCAATTAAGTTAAATATTTTGCTACTGAATCCAATTTTTTTTCTAGAAATATGTCTACAAATATTGTGTTTTAAGCGCAATATTTGGCCTGAACGTTTACAAAGTATAGACAATCTTTTATAACAAATCGTCCTTGGTCAAAAATTCAAACGAAAATAAAAGTTCCTTGGTCAAAAATTCAAACGAAAATAAAAGTTATAAAATGACTCATGTAATAACAGCATAACTTAAATATACACGTCGCGTCGGTATGGCATCGAACTTTAACGTTTAACGTTAACGTCAAAGCACTCCATGTATGCGTCCGATAACGTCGATAACATTAAATGATTTCTAAAACAACCCGCCGTTTAGGGCGTAAATGAAAAAGAAAAAAAAAAAAGAAAAAAAAAAGCAAATAACGGGCGTTAGCCCTGTAACGCCCAGGGACTAACGCCGTTATAATGCTGCGGTTCCAGTGGTTAACGCCATTAACGGGCGTTGTTTTGCACATTCACGCCGTTGGGCGTTATGAATGTGTGTGCTCTAACAAATAACAGCCACCAACTTAACTGTGACAATCTTACAACTCCAACAACCTCACATCCACTCCCCATCTTACAATCATAAAAGGCTAAAACAAGATCTCAGATTCCTCTTTTTACATTAAATAATTTTTTCTTGAAGACAAAAACAAAAGAGGACTCATCATAGAACTTGAAACCTTGAAACAAAAAACAAAACAAAGATAAACCTTACCCGAGACCTCATATGAGATCTTGAAGCCGAAAGAGTCAATTCATAAGGTTTCGTATGTTTGTTCATGCTCGTGTGGTTCATAGCCGAGTTTTTAAGAGATAAGAAAGGAAGTAAACTACTTTGGTAGTTGCGGTTTCGATTTGAGCAGAAAGGAGTGTGACTTTTGTTGTGTTCGAATAGTTTAAGCTTTTTAAAGCATAAAAGAGAAAAGATGAAGTTAGTTTGAATGTGACTGATGAGGGTTTCGTGTGTGGTGAAATGCAAGAGAGTTTTTGTGTGGTTGCTTGTACTTTAAAGTTAGTAAAAAGGAGTAGTTTGGTGGTCTACGGTTGGATTTGTTGAGAGAAAAAGGATGATGGTGAGTTTATGTGACTGCGTTTATGTTGGAAGAAATGAGTTTAGGGTTGCGAAAGTTTAGGAATATATGTAACTCATTTTAGGGTTAGGCTCGTTTCCACCCCTAATCATAACAGGAGAAAACTTGTCCTTAATCTTCACACATATGCTCTACATACATTGTGCAATATATTCTAGCATAGTTTCTTTTCTTCTACCTATGTGGGATTTAAATCACTGCTAACATGAAGTTGACCATCTAGTCATCCAACACTCACAAAACCACAAAATGTTATTGATACTAATACTTGAAATATCAATGTAATTTCATTTCACTTGCATGTAGATACCAATAAAGGATGAGTGTAAGCGTGCGAGTTATCTACAGCTAAAAGTTCACCTTCCTTCCAAGCTATATATAGCGACTAATTCCTCCTCCAAGATCTTGATGCAATCATATATACACTGCCTGAGCAAGCAATGGCTTAATTCTCAATTGGTGTTCTTGAAAAAAAGTTAATGATAATTGAAAGGAAAAATTAAAATGCTTGTTGAAAAGAGAAAATATACAACTTATGTACTAGTTCAAAATTAATTTGGTATACTTCAACCTTAAGAAAGCATATCACAACCTCAAGTACTTGCATATAATCCTCTGTTTCTCACTGGTTGAATATAGTTTTATTAAGCTGATCTCAAAGGTATATAGTATATTTTTTGGAATCAATTATATGTTGTGTAGTATGGTGCCCTACCAATTTTATAATAAGACTTGATTGAGTGCTCAAAATGATAAAAGGACTTTAGGAAAACAGGATGTTCAATAAGTTACTAATATCTACTACGTACTTGCTAAGAAAAAGTCTATACATTTCATTAACTATTAGAGCACTTGGTACCCTCGTGTCATAGAGGTGGTGTCAGAGGCAAAAAGTGCTATCACATCACCGAAAATTCTTATGGTCCGGGATCTTCAACGGCAAAAAACCCCTCCTCATACAAATGTAGTCTGTGCATAAAAGTGGTGTCGTTGGGTCGCGCACCCCACTAATCTACAAATACAACATAAAAAGGGAAAAAAAATCAATGTCGTTGGTTGTTGGCTACCAAAGAGCACCAATCGCACCACATCCGTTCTAGTGGTAGTTGAAGCATTTGGGTTGTTGGTTTGGCGCAAGTAAACAACGCAAAGGTACCCTTTTTTCTTAAAATGTGAATTTTCTTTTTGTAAGCATGTAAGACAAGTAAATGATGCAAGACAACTCACGGACTCTTAAGATCAATTCAAAAAATACCCAAATTTGACTTGATTAGGATCATGGCGAGCTCAAGCTCGAGTTTTGAGCTACTTGTTAGCCAAAAATTATTTATGATTGTGTTAATTGCAAAAGTTGTCTTTATAGTTTAGCCAAATTGCAGACGCAATCTTTACCATCTTTCACATAAGAACATATAAAACTTTGACATGCAACCACAGTCACACCCGACACCGATAATTGCACACTAAAGCCTTTCACAAAAAACACATCTACACTTTTGAAGCTGTAAAGACCTCGTCTCGTCATCCTGAATCTCAAATTCTTAATATATAAAAAGGAAGGGTGAAATTGGACCACTTAATAACTAAAAGAACCGGATATCAAAAACCATAAAACCAAAAGAGTCCAAGTTAAAAAATATGTTATACAACAACAAATCTTAAACACCAAAGAGAAAAAAATAAAAGAAAGAACAAAAAATGGATTTCATATAAATTTACCTCGTATCTAAGACGGTGGTTGTTAAGCCTTACAATCACTACCGACTAGATACGAGAGAACAATACTAATCGATAATGTTTGAACCACACACGTTGTGGTATATCAGCTAGCATAGTTTCCTTTATTTAACCTATGTGGGATTGAATGATGTCAATGTTTTCCCAAAGCATATCTTACATTTGTAGCAATGTACTTCCGTTTCTTTAGCTCATAGGCAATCCTTGCATATAGGCAGCGCGGCGTGTGTGGTCAATTTGACCATTAGTATAACATCACCTTTTTCCACGGATAGCGACATATTCCTCCTACAGGATCTTGATGCGATCGTACACCACTGACGAAATGGCTTACCATCGACAAACGCGAGGTAAACACAATGTTATCTCATTTGCATGGCCTCACGACGACCACTACTTACGAACCATGTCTTACTTTGTCTTGCATCGACTCTAAATGCCGACTTTGGTCGATCTTCACCGAATCGAACCATCCCGATCTATCCATTTCAACTTCCATGCAACAATTGCAACCCCGCCGTAGTTAATATTTTCATGTTCCTAATTGGTAGTTAATTTTTTATCCTACATATTTTTAGATAGTTTCATCTATATGTTTGTTGTAGGCTTGTAGCAAACATTATATGTCAATTAATAAAATCGGACCTTAATAAAGGTAGTTGCTAAGTACCTATCTAGTTATTTAATGAATCTGTTTGACTTTCACTACAACATTAAATCGCTTTCATGACGTGTTCGGTTTCTTCATGGGGACATGTCCCTGTTATATCATTTCAGGGGACATGTCCCGCCGAAAGCCGTGATGCCTTCTCGGGATACTTTTCCGGGGCTGTTCACAACTTTCACGGGAGTTGTGGGTCCCATGACCGATTATCACCGGTCGAACATATACGGCGTGGCCTTGTGTTTCTTGGGGACACGTTCGAGGAAAATAGCAAGCCAAGTTTATCGTAACCTCTTCTCCGGTGACATGTCCTTGGGGAAATGGAAACTACCTAAAATCTATGTCACTTTGCTTGGGACATGTCCCGGTGAAAGACCTTGACCCGTTTGCGAGAAAATTGCGCAAAATGGGTAATTCAATTTTCTCCGAATTTCTCGGGAAAAATCTACAATGTAAGAACATTTTCAACCTATTTTATGCTACAACAACACAAAATCGCTAAACATAATATCATATATAACCAAATGGTCCAAATTAGCTACAACACAATCAATAACCTAAAATCGCCAATGGTCCAAAACTATACATAAGCTACCTATCGTAAATGGTCCAAAACTATCGTATAATCCATTTTAACGGAATCATAAACATGTTATTCTCTACAAACATATCTAACACATAAGGATCGAACTCGTGTTATCGGTGGTTTTGTCGATTGACTTCGATATCTTACGCTTTTCGGGTTTGTCAAAGCTTAACTGCGTATTTTAAATAGTTTAGGGTTTTAGGTAATGAGAACTATCCAAGCATCGGTATCAAAAAGACCCTTTAAACCATTAGGGTTGAATTGGTCATTTCAACTTCCTGTGATTGTACTCGAATTGGGAACAAACTTATTTTTAAGTTATAATCTACTCAATTAAATAAAAAAAGCTTTAGGAGGTTTTACGTTGTAGCATCATTGTACAATTCGCTAGGCGGTACTCGACAGCCTAGATTGATGAATTGTGATTTCTTGGATGAAATGTTTGAATCAAACAAATTTCTTTTCTCGTTGTTTATGGCAGCAAACCAGATCCATTCAATATGTTACAGGACGATCTAGTACTTGATATAATGTCTCGTATAGACTGTACCACAAAAGAGCTTATCAGAACAACATCTACCATCTCTAAACGATGGCAAAATCTCTGGGCTTCGCTT
The DNA here is from genome assembly GCA_022545495.1 of Chrysanthemum lavandulifolium. Taxonomy (NCBI): domain Eukaryota; kingdom Viridiplantae; phylum Streptophyta; class Magnoliopsida; order Asterales; family Asteraceae; genus Chrysanthemum; species Chrysanthemum lavandulifolium. The sequence continues at coordinate 282,128,336 of CM040244.1, forward strand.
CCTCATCTCATTTTCCAAGAGGAGGACGACGTCAACACATATGCTAATATCCATGGTTACATTTCTTTTATCGACAAAACCATAAATCGGTGTCCTACATATCAAACCTTAAAAATTCAAACTTGATACCAATTACAAAACTTGGCAATCACGAGTTTAAATCGCGAGTCAATAGTTGGATTCATTATGCCATTAGCCGTAATGTTGAAGAGCTTGATTTACGGTTATGGGATTTAGGAGGAAGAAAGTTTACCTATGACGACGAGCTCTTTTTCAACTCTTCATGCATTACTCGTATCAAACTTTCCTTGTGTCTCTTGAATCCTCCTAATGGCATGATTAGTTGGGAAAGACTCGAGTCCTTGTGTATATCACGTGGCACCATCGATGAAGATATGCTTGAGAAGATATTATCCGGAAGTCCTTGTTTAGTAACTCTCGAGTTGGAGGATTGCTATGGTTATAGGCGCATTGACATTACTTCAAAGAGTGTTAAGAACTTGGTGTTCTCTGGATACAACTCTGATCATGAGATTTATAAATTCGACGAGGCTTACATAGATTATATCCAAATCAATGCTCCTTACATATCGTCACTAACTATAGAAAATGAGTTGCTTTTGAGGGGGCTTGCCTTGCTTGATGTATCTTCTTTAGTAGAAGCTGACTTAAATTATTCGATATGGAACGGATTGATGAACGGGGCATCCGACGAAGAAATATTTAGTGGACTTTATGAACTTAGCGGCGGTGACACGTGGCCTGCGATGGTTCTGGCGAGGAGGTACGGTTTCTTGGTCCATGAGATCGAGGAAAGTGTCTGACCGTTTCTTATTCACGGTTTGTAATGGTTACACGATGATGAGAGTTGAATATTGAAGGGTAAAGGTGGTTCAAAATGGTTTAGCCAGCCTTTGAGAGTTCATAGCGTGTGCGTGTTTTTAGTGTGTGTTTTTGGTTAGAAACTCCATGTGTGTGAGAGAGAGGGTCGGAGATTATAAAAGATAGATGAAAGGGTTTGTAATGATAGTGATGGCGGTGAAGTGGAGTTAATGAGGCACCCTCATGAACCCTTTCATATCAATCGCCACCATTATATCTCTATCATTACACACCATTTCATACCTCTTCTTATCATCTCAACCCCTCTCACACAAACTCATGGGTTTCTCACCAAAACACACACTAAAACACACAATAGAAACACTCTCAAACCAAGCTAAACCCTTTTGCACTACCTTTTACCCTTCAAGATTCAACCTCATCATCGGTAACCATAACAAACCATAACAAGATACTGGTGCTGCTTTTCTGTATCTTGTGGACCAAAACCGTGTACCTCCTCGCGTAAACCATCGGTGAAGCCACGTGTCACCGCCGCTAAGTTCATTTTGTTGTTTGATAAATATAATACAATGGCGGATTATACTACCTTGAGCATAGAGTTGCCATTGATGTCTAGTTCTTTTTCCGACGGGCGAGTTAAAAATCCATTATGATCGAACAATGTTGTTTAAGAAATTCAAACTCTTATATCACAATAATATAATGAGAATGAAATGTTGTCGGAAATGGTGTAATAGCACTTTAACTGACACGCTAACATCATTCATTTGTTTTGACAACCTCGACCCTAGACACGGTGTTCAAAAGTCTTAAGTAAACATGATCGAATCTTTTGTATCACGGCGGATGAAACAACATGATCTCATTAACATAGTTAAAGTGCTATTGCACATGAAGGGGTGGACCGACACCTTGCCAAGATCTTGGTTTAGGTCCCAAAATCCACCATCCTACTCTCTACCCTACAACAACAACATACCCGATCCCTTGGGGCCTTGTTAAAATGACCAATTCAACCTAATGGTTTAAAGGGTCTTTTGATATCCGATCTTGGATAGTTCTCATTACCTAAAACCTAAACTATTTAAAATCATAGCGACATATCTTACCTTTTGGTCTCAATTTGTCATGGTTTGCACTCGAAGACATTATATTCCTCAAGTAAAAAGCAAAGCACATATTAAAACTATATTATTGAGCGTTAACAAAACACTAGAATTCATGTACTCTTTTACCGTGCAAGTTACAAGCGAAATTGCTACTTATATCGTGATGAAGCAAATAAAAGCTGAATTAGAGGTGTTATTAAAGCTGTTTGTTACTTATTATATAAGAAAAATATGCAACTAAAAGCTGAAACTAGCGATCCAAAGCTTAACAAACTAGCGGCACAACTTTTCACTTTTACTTTTTTATACATGTAGTTACACAAAGCAACCAAACTAGCAACTAACTTCCATCTTGTGACCTACTTCTATGAATCGAAAACCAAACTAGCGATCACAAAGCAACAAACTAGCAACTAACTTCCATCTCGTGACTACTTGCGAAAACCAAACTAGCGGTCACAAAGCTTAACGAACTAGCAACACAAAAGCGGTCCTAACAAAATATTACCAACGAAAAAAAAAAAAGACATATATGGAGTAATATTGCCAAGCGAAAAAAAAAAAGACATATATGGGTAATATCACGCCTAACAAAATATTATCAACAAAATAAGGCAATGTTCAAACCGTTCTTGGTGGGTTTTTTTCATCTCATTTGTGAAAGCAGATGAGATTAACTTCCATCTCGTTGTGAAAAAATGAATATCAGCGGCGGTGGTGGATGTGGTGCGATGATGGAGGTGGTGCGGTGGTAGAGGTGGTGCGGTGATGGAGGTGATGAAGGAGAGTGCGGTGGGCGACAACGGTTGTGTGTGTGTTTTTTTTTTTTTTTTTTTTTTTTTATCTCATTTATAAACGGATCGTGTTAATAATTGAGGTCAATTTTTGAAAACTTTTCTCGGGGCGTGTCCCGGAAGGATATGTTGTCTTTGCTTGACTTTTGGGGACAAGTCTCGGGAAGGTTATGGCGGGATAAAGTAAAAGATGGGAGGAAAAATAAAATTTAGTGAAAAGTTTCTGGGGACATGTCCCGCAAAGGTTTAAAAGCAACATAAATATCAAAAAAAAAAAAAAAAAAGTTTTACGGGGAGTATATGTGCTATTGGTATCGTATCATGTTAAGCGACCGAGTATCGGTGCTATAGTATCGTATCATGTTAAGCGACCGAGTATATGTGCTATTGGTATCGTATCATGTTAAGCGGTGAGTATAGGTGCTATGGTATCGTATCATGTTAAGCGACCGAGTATCGGTGCTATGGTATCGTATCATGTTAAACGACCGAGTATATGTGCTATTGGTATCGTATCATGTTAAGCGACCGGTATAGGTGCTATGGTATCGTATCATGTTAAGCGACCGATATCGGTGCTATGGTATCGTATCATGTTAAGCGGCGGTATATGTAGTTCTGGTATCGTATCATGTTGAGCGACCGAGTATAGGTGCATTGGTATCGTGTCATGTTAAGCGACCAAGTATATGAGCTATTGGTATCGTATCATGTTAAGCGACCAAGTATAGGTGCATTGGTATCGTATCATGTTAAGCGACCAAGTATATGAGCTATTGGTATCGTATCATGTTAAGCGACCGAGTATATGTGCTATTGGTATCGTATCATGTTAAGCGACCGAGTATCGGTGCTATGGTATCGTATCATGTTAAGCGACCGGTATCGGTGCTATGGTATCGTATCATGTTAAGCGGAGTATATGTGCTATTGGTATCGTATCATGTTAAGCGACCGAGTATAGGTGCATTGGTATCGTATCATGTTAAGCGACCAAGTATATGAGCTATTGGTATACCTATCATGTTAAGCGACCAAGTATAGGTGCATTGGTATCGTGTCATGTTAAGCGACCAAGTATATGAGCTATTGGTATCGTGTCATGTTAAGCGACCAAGTATAGGTGTTATGGTAGGCGTATCATGTTAAGCGACCGAGTATAGGTGCTATGGTATCGTATCATGTTAAGCGACCGGTATATGTGCTATTGGTATCGTGTCATGTTAAGCGACCGAGTATAGGTCTTTATAGTATCGTGTCGTGTTAAACGACCGAATATCGGTCTTTATGTCAGCTGTTTATCATATCTGCTTATTTCATTTTGAAAAGCAGTTTAATATTTTTGCCTATACAAAACTGTTTATCTAAATATTTGAGAGTGTTTATGGAGTTTGCTTTGTGATTACAACTTATGTGAAGGTTGCTTTGTGATTACCATTGGACTCATTATACAATTTCATGGTTAAGTTTAGTCACAGTTAACAGTTTCATATTGGAATGAAACAATTTTAGAATGGGTTCAATGTCGCGATGAGCCCAATGGGCTAAAGCTTTCATCTGGGCTATGTTTAAGTACTTTTGTTTTGTTTGTTTTGTTCAGATGGTACCATTTCAATGTTTATTTTTGTATAAATGCTAGTTTTAAACTTTGTTTGTACTTTGTACACACTAGACAACAATAGGAGTAAATACTACAGTATAAATCTTTGTGTACGTATGGAAGGGCTAATATACCCCAATTCCCCAAGCTTAGGAATGCAGGTTGAAATTTTAAAATGCAGTTCACTAGTTGAAGATTTTTTACGCTTTTTTCCTTCCTAATGATTGCAAATCTTTACTTGTGATCAAATTATATGATACAGTATAGGGCACACTCAATTGATAATAATACTAAAGTAAGAATTCAAGATAAACCGATTGTTTATCATGTCTACCTTTTGAATGAGTAAACAAATAACAACAAACACGACTGTTTGAAACACTAGGACTTGAATGTCATATTGTGCGAATGAAAGAGAATGTTAACAACAATTTTAGGTAAGTCTAAAATAGGTAAATGAAGCTCCTAAACCGAGTCACATAATCGATATCTCGTTCAGTCTAAGCAACCATTGTTAGAGGATAGACCTGTTATACATGAATGAATCAATTTAACATAAAAACAATATTTTCTTTTAGGGGCCGTTTGGTTTGGGGATATTGGGGTATATTAGAGGCGTTGCGTTTTAATTTTCTTGAATATCGTGT